>CM055128.1:143347090-143349590 GCA_029206835.1 Rana muscosa
CCCGTCACACACCCCACACTCCCCCCACACACACACCCCACACCCCCACACACCCCCCCCCCACACACACACCCCCACACCCCCACACACACCCCCACACACTCCCCCCACACCACTCACCCCCCACACCCTCAATCCACACACTCCCCCTCACACTCCCCCACACACCCACTACACACCCCCACTCACCCCCACACCCCACTCACTCACCCCCCACTCGACCCCCACACACACCCCACACACTCCCCCCACTCACACACCCCCACACTCCCCACACTCACCTCACACACCCCACTCTACACCCCTCCACCCCCACTCACCCCCACTCCCCTCACTCCCCACACACACCCCTCACACCCCCCACACTCCTTCACCCCCCACTCACTCCCCCCCCTCACACACACCCCTCTCACACCCCCCACACACCACACCCCACTCCCCTCTCTCACCCCCTCACTCCCCCTCACTCTCCCCTCTCTCCCCCACACTCCCCCTCACACACCCCCCTCTCACTCCCCTCACACCCCCTCTCACTCCCCCTCTCCCACTCTCACTCCCCCTCTCTCCCCCTCTCTCTCACCCTCCCCCCTCTACCCTCACTCCCCACTCTCTCCCCCTCACACTCACCACTCTCACCCCTCTCTCTCACCCACTCTACCCCCACTCTCTCTCCCCCCCACTCTCTCCCTCTCACCCCCTCTCTCTCCCCCTCTCTCCCCCTCTCTCCCCCACTCCACCCCCTCTCCCCCCTCCACTCTCACTCCCCCTCTTCCCCCTCTCTCTCTCCCCCCACACTCCCCCTCTCTCTCCCCCTCTCTCTCCCCTCTCTCCCCTCCTCTCTCTCCCCCTCTTCTCTCCCCTCTCTCCTCTCCCCCCTCTCTCCCCCCCCACTCTCTCCCCCCTCTCTCTCTCCCACTCTCTCTCTCCCCCTCTCTCTCCCCTCTCACCCCCTCTCTCCCCCTCTCTCCCCCTCTCTCTCTCCCCCTCTCTCTCCCTCCTCTCTCCCCCTCTCTCTCCCCCTCTCACCCCCTCTCTCTCCCCCTCTCTCCTCCTCTCTCTCCCCCTCTCTCTCTCCCCCTCTCTCCCTCCTCTCTCTCCCCCTCTCTATCTCTCCCCTCTCCCCCTCTCTCTCTCCCCCCTCTCTCTCCTCCCCTCTCTCTCTCTCTCCCTCTCTCTCTCCCTCTCCCCTCTCTCTCCCCTCTCTCTCTCTCTCCCCCTCTCTCTCTCTCTCTCCCCCCCTCTCTCTCTCTTCCCCCCTCTCTCCCCTCTCTCCCTCCCCCTCTCTCCCTCTCACTCCCCCTCTCTCTTCCTCCCTCTCTCTCCCCCTCTCTCCTCTCTCTCTCTCTCTCCCCTCTCTCTCTCCTCCTCTCTCTCCCCCTCTCTCTCTCCTCCTCTCTCTCCCCCTCTCTCCCCCCTCTCTCCCCCCTCTCTCTCTCTCCCCCCTCTCTCTCTCCCTCTCTCTCTCCCCTCTCTCTCCCCCTCTCTCTCCCCCCTCTCTCTCTCCCCCTCTCTCTCTCTCCCCCTCTCTCTCTCCCTCCTCTCCCCCTCTCTCCCCCTCTCCTCCCCCTCTCTCTCCCTCTCCTCTCCCCCTCTCTCTCTCCCCCTCTCTCTCCCCCTCTCTCTCTCCCCCTCTCCCCTCTCTCCCTCCCCCCTCTCTCTCCCCTCTCTCTCCCTCTCTCTCTCCCCCCTCTCTCTCTCCCCCTCTCCCTCTCTCACCCCTCTCCCTCTTTCCCTCTCTCTCCCCCTCTCTCTCCCCCCTCTCTCCCTCTCTCTCCCCCTCTCTCATCCCTCTCTCCCCTCTCTCTCTCCCCCCTCTCTCTCCCCCTCTCTCTCCCCTCTCTCTCCCCCCTCTCTCTCTCCCCCTCTCTCCCCTCTCTCCTCTCCTCTCTCTCCCCTCTCTCCCCCCTCTCTCCCCCTCTCTAACCCCTCCCCCTCTCTCTCCCTTCTCTCTCCCCCTCTCTCTCTCCCCCTCTCTCTCTCCCCTCTCTCTCCCCCTCTCTCTCCCCTCTCTCTCTCCTCTCTCTCTCCCTCTCTCTCCCCCCTCTCTCCCCCTCTCTCCTCTCCTCTCTCCCCTCTCTCCCCCTCTCTCTCTCCCCTCTCTCTCCCCCTCTCTCTCTCCCCCCTCCTCTCTCCCCCCTCTCTCTCCCCTCTCTTCCCCCTCTCTCTCTCCCCCTCTCCCCCTCTTCTCTCTCCCCCTCTCTCCCCCTCTCTCTCTACCCCCCCCCCTCTCTATCCCCCTCTCCCCCTCTCTCTCCCCCTCTCTCCTCCTTCTCTCTCCCCCTCTCTCTCCCTCTCTTCCCCCTCTCTCTCTCCCCCCTCTCTCTCTCCCCCTCTCTCTCCTCCCTCTCTCTCCCCCTCTCCCTCTCCCTCTCTCCCCCTCTCCCTCCCCCTCTCCTCTCTCTCTCTCTCCCTCTCTTCCCCTCTCTCTCTCTTCCCCCCTCTCTCTCCCCCTCTCTCCCCCTCTCTCTCTCCCCCTCTCTCCCCCCTCTCTCTCTATCCC